>JAMXBB010000011.1:81046550-81053186 GCA_024138015.1 Lumnitzera littorea
TTTTTTTTTTTTTTTGTATATAGATTTACTTTTCTTTATTTATGAAAAGAAAATTGTTATTTTAGAGTATTTTGAAATATAAAGCTAAATTCAAAAGGTTAAAAGTGGCATCCGTTATAGTGTAATAGGTTACCTTTGGACTCAAATCTCTAGTTTTTAAGAAAAACCATGTTCAAAATTGGTTTTCACGTTGTCCAACAACTAGGTTAAAATCAATTCACCCAATTAGTTTTAATCTAACCATTTTCTTAACCTCAATCAGGTGACAACTCCAATTTCTTTTCAAATTTAAACAAAACTTGCTTTTCTTAATTTTTAGTTGAGGGTCTATATTAAATGATATAGAATTCAATATAGATCGAGTTAAGATAAAAAAAAAGAAAAATCAAGCTCGATAATAATCATAGAATGGGTCCAAGAATCTTACTTAAAAGGATCATATAATGGGATGATAAATAAAATTGAAAATTGAAAAAAAAATTTAATATCTATGATAAGAATCTAACGCAACTTTATTCATTGATATGGAAGAACAGCTAAAAATTTTCAAATATGGATCACGACTTCCTCTTATTATAGTGGCCGCATTATGAAAATTGTAACGACCAAGAAAAATTCAAGAAAATGATTCTAAAGTGAGTGGTATTGTTGTAATTTCTTCTATAAGTTTTAGCTCATTATTTTATCTTTACAAGTGTAAGTATTATGATGAAGTTTGTTGCTTATGTTATGAGCAAGATTACTACTAATAAGCTAGGTTTAAGAGGCATTTATAACTTTGTATTGGCAATTGATAGATGATTGGTGGAGTTCAAAGATATTATGTAGGTTAGATCTGTTATTAGGTTCTACTTTTATATAATTTTGGAAATGATGTTATTGGGGATATTATTGTCGAGATAAATCAACTATGAGATGATTAAATTGTTGTAATTAGAGAACTGCTCTCATTGATACTATTGATAGTTTATGATGGACTCTTTAGTGGATTTAGAGCCTTAGCGTGTTTTTGAATAGCAGTAACATGCAACAAGTTGTGATGCCCACTATAATCCCGAGGCGTTACAACTTAAGTGGTATTAAAGCTTAAGTTGGTCAATCTTTAGGAAACTTACATCAAAAGATGCTAAAGAAGCTAAACATCCTAAAAGCACCTAGGTTGATGGATCGTGAAACAACTTAGATGGTAGATCATAGAAGGACTTGACTTGATCAATCACTAAAAGCTTTAGGCTAATTGATTCTAAATGAGCTTAGGTTAATTAATCTGTAAGGAGCTTAGATTAATGGATGCTAAAAGAGCTAAGTTAAGCACTTTGGTTGAAGGATCATAGAACAACTTAGGTAATGAATCATAAAGGGAGTTAAGTTGATTGATCATTAAAAGACTTAAGTTGGTTGATCATGGATGAGCTTAGGTTAGTTGATCTTAGAGAAGTTTAGGCAATCAATCAATAGGGCGGTGAATAATTGAGAGAAAGAAGAACTTGTATCTGACCTAAGTGAGAGTGAATAGTTACCTTAGTTCTTGTATTTATAGGTCTAACCTCCATCTTTTACTATTACTACCTATCCGACCTATTTTATTCTTTTCTTGTTAACTTGATTCCCTTCTTGCTTGTCTATTGTAGCTATTTATCTCTATTTACTGTTAATTCCTTTTTTATCCTTCCTTATCTTGTTGTGTTGTAGAATGCCTAAGTGTAATCTATGGAGATTGGTGAAGAGGTAGACTAGGGAATCAAGATAGGGCTAGTTGAGCTTGTCTCCTCTAATATGCTTGAACTAAATTCAAAGGGTCATGAACATACATAAAATACTAAAGGAAAACAAAATAAAAAGGACTAACCTTTGTTAGAATTAGAGAAAAACTTTAGAAAAATCATTCCAAAAATGTATTTTTACTCTCACCTAAGCTATACAAATAGACATAGTTAGAATAATATAATAAACACTTATATATAATTGCTTTAAACACAAGACTACTCATTAATCCCTGCACAGTAAGTAGTGACACATAAGAAATGAATTATTGAATATGCAAACTAATTTGAGAAGCAAGATTCTGAGGAGTTTAACATGTGTATATATATAATGGGACTGATGAATGAGTCTTTTTTTGTATGCCATGGCTTGTCAAGTCAATTTGTTTAAGTCCACAAAGTTCGTATTTAGTCTGTTCGAGTCAAGTTTCTAGTTAAGATAGTATTTTGTTGACATTTGTTGGCCTCATTATATATGTACTCATATTAAGTTATGAAACATATAGCCTTCTAACATTAACCAAAAACCTAAGTAGTAAGATGAGCATTGAAAACAACTAGATCGCATAAAACTAACAAATTAGCTAAAATTCATTAAATGAACTAAGTACATGAGTTACTAAGATAATCATAAACATCTCCTAAACCACTTAACAATATTAATTTAGGGACAAGCGAAAGAAGAAGTAATAAATGATCAAAGAGTAGAGTGCACTGTTAGATGGAAAGTACATAACTAAACTTAAGAATCTTTAAAGTTAGGTGTGGTTAAAGTTGGCTAATGAGTGGAGCTTACAGTAAACTCTAATAAGAATTTATCTTAGAGTGTGTTGCATGTTCTTACAAGATATCTGACTAGATCTTGGAGACCAATGTTGAGATTTCTATAATGGTTGAATGGTATTAGTTAAGTTGAGACCTTCTAGATGTTCATGTGAGAATTGTTGCCTCTTCGGGGAATGAAGTCCTTTTGGCAGTTAATATAAGTATTGTGGAATTCATTCTAGGTAAGGGAAGTATGTGATGTTCACCTTGAAATTATAGACTTGATTGAGAATTCGTGAGGATCAAAGATCGGTGTCTTTAGTCATTGAATTAAGCTTTTGGTCTATAAAGTGTTAAAAATTTGCATTAGAGGCATGGTATGTTAAGGTGACAAAGGTTGGAATCGATGTATCAAAGGAATGTGTACTGGTGCTAGTTGCTAGAACAGAGTTGAGAATGTTATAATTGGGTTGTAAGTAGATGCAAAGTAGATTAAATAGTCAAGTAATAAGAAGAGGAATAACTTATTACCTTAGAGATATAAGTGAAGTACACGAATCAAAAGAACCATAAGGTGGATATAATAAGAGAGGTCGAAGCTAGAAAGGTAGGGAGTAGCAAAGAGGCTTGTCTAAGGTATAATTACCAAGAAGTAAATCATCAATTATGTAAAGTATAGTCAAAGGAGCAATATCAAAGGGAAATGACTTGAAAGCTAAAGAAAGTGATGAGGAGAAATTATTTATAGTTATCCTAGAGTTTAGATAACTTTTGAGGATAAAAATCATTTTAGGGGAGGTAAGATGTATTGATCAAGAAAATAGTTTTAAAGTAAGTGGCATTATTGTAATTTCTTCTATAGGTTTTGGCTCATTGTTTTATCTTAGCAACTGTAGGTATTAAGATGAAATTTATTGCTTATATTGTAACAAGGATTACAACTAATAGGTTGAGTATGAGAGACATTTGTAACTTTGTATTAGTGATTGATAGATGATTAATGGGGCTAAAAGATATTACGTGGTTTAGATTTGCTATTAGGTTTTTCTTTTATATACATTTGGAAATGATGTTATTGGGGATGTTTATTGTTGAGATAACTCGCCTATAAGATGATTAAATTGTTCTAATTAGAGAATCGTTCACATTGATATTATTTACAAGTTATAAAGAACTCTTTCGTAGATCCAAAGCCTTAACATATTCTTAAATAATAGGAACATGTGGCGAATTATGATGCTTTTTAGGATTTTGAAGCATTACAAAAATGCCAAATATATTGGTTGAGTTAGGGACAAATAATTGGCTACTGTCGATAATTTGTGTTGGAGTGAAAATCTAGAATGAAGAGAGATCATGCTAATTATAGGATCAATTCAAATTACTCTATCGTTATATTTTAGTTCTGATTATGCACATCTCTTTGATGTTAAATAAGTATTCTCATTCCAATTCTCTTATTATATATATTCCTTCGGATCCAAAAACTAAAATTAGCATAAGGTATCTTAATTTCATCCAAGATTTGGATTATTTTTGCATATCCTGTCCATATATTTTATTTTGTTTTCCTATGATAACATTAAATCCAAGTTTTGAATTTTGAACTTCTATATTTAAAATTAAATAAACACACAAACAAATGAATTATGGGCTTCTTGCAGTGTTGACTCATGTTGGGTCTCTCATCCCTTTTCTCATTTATTGAGTTGAAAAGAGAAATTCATCCTATCTACTTCAAAACTTTGTATACACTAGGAATTCTTCTGTAGGACTGAAATACCTAAATCATTTTTCTTTTTCTTTCTTCTTCTCCTCTTTTTTTTTTTTTATTTTTTTTTGGCTAAACAAACAGAAAACAATGATGGCATTTGGGAACAGATAAGCCACTTCATCACAACAAATAGGAGAAGAAATGGAAGGGATAGAGTATTAGAAGAATTTCATTACGGTTTTTTTTTTTTCACAGAGCACCAATGTTCTTGAGACCAAGAACAACACCAACACCAATGATGTGACCTACAGTTCCACAAGCCAAGGTGTCTGCAAGAGTGAAACCAGCTGGGTCACCGGTCTGGAGTCCTGAGTCCCTTGCTTCAAGCTTTAGTCCTGCTGTTGACTTCCTGTTCGCTGATGGAGCCAATCCGAACCTCCCCGCGAAAAGCATTAAGCTTGTGGATGTCACCATGATCTGTTCAAATCAAAGTTTTTTATTTATTTCATCAATAACAAACCAAAAGACCTTATACTATACCTCTCCCGAACTGACCCTAAATCTCCTAAAACGTCACTAACTAGTGACGGTTCTGGACTTTGCTAAGTTCAGAAATCTATCCGCATTTGACAAATCGTCTTGTTAGAGAATACACATTACATTACACTGTTAGGGAAGATATGCATTAGAGTTTCAGAAAATTAAGACTGACCAAGTTCGTGGGAGAGCCAATGAAGTCACAGCGGGCACCCAACGCACCCTTTCCCTTGCGCCTCAGTGGTTGAACGGCAGCCTAGACAATCACATTGACATGGTTAATTCAACATAAACCTTGAAACATCTCGAATGATGTAAACAATTATAGTATGGATGCTAATGAATCAAAACTGACCAGAGTCTTGACAGGAGCAGTTGAAACACCTGCTCTAAGACCACTGAATTGTGGGAGGGTAGTCATAACGTTGGCTGCCATTTTTTCTCTGAATCCAAAGATAGATCAAAAGCAGAGACGGAGTATGTTTCACCCAGAAGTGATGATAAATGATATTTACAAATATTTAGGGTATTTGGAGAAAGGGCTATAAACAAACGTAAGAGAGAGACTCTAGAGCTGAGCCACATGAGCATTGTGTGGCTTCTGTGTGCCTAGACTTGGATACACCTTGATACTTGTATGTGATGTGGCATTTTGTTATTGGGTTGATTTGGTTGGATAAGGTTTTCGATGTTTAAGAAATTTCAGCGTTGCATGACTAGACCACCATGTATTACGTTTTCACTACCCTTTGGGACTTTTCTTTGGCAAAATGTAAATATAGATCCCGAATTATTTACCGGTGTAGATAAATCTTATGAACCTTAAAAATGTGAATCCATCTTCTTATAACCTTTGTAAATATATATATATATATATATATAGCTCATATTGTAGCTCAAATCCTAGATTATTATTGTCAAATTCACTATTCTATTAAGTATTGAAATATAGATAATCGTAGAACCACGTAAAACCGATAAAACTGTAAATTATAAAATCATATATTTAAAGTCGTAATTCTATCAAGAGTTTATATTAAAATGATTATCCATTTTAATTAAAAGAAATTCAAAAAATTATAAATCTATAAAATTATATCAACTAATTTGCGATCTTAACAACTACATCCTATACCATGATCATTATGTTTTTTTAACACAGTCTTTTAATACTAATGGCAGTTTGAAATTAGTTGTGTTATTTTGTGAAATTGAAGGATGATATTTACGATTATGTTATTTTTAATCTTGCAATGATATGAATGAGAACGCAAAAAACTTACTTATATCGCGATAGGTCATCAATCATATGAAGTTTTGATATGAAGATTTCCACATAACTCTTTTTATAAAATACAAAAGAAATAGAATCAAACAGACTTATGTAGAATGTATAAAATGCTCTTGTGTCCAACTATAATACCTCGTTTACTTGAGGAGAATTGAAATTTCATTCCTCTATTGTTACTTATTACAGCGTTCATTTGGTTTTTAGTTTCCAAATTGCAATTTCTTAGGAATCTTTATTACTTAAAATCAAGTAATAAAGATTCTTTAATTTAATTAAAAAATCACGATTCCTTATAAAATTTTACTTTTTTTTTCAAAAATAATCTCATATCAATTTAACAATAACCACCGTCATCATTAACACCACCATCGCCATCGCCATCGCCAACTACCACTACTAACGTTACTACTGCTAACGCTACCACTGACCACTACTACTATTGTCACTACTAGCCACCACCACTACTATTGTCATTACCAGCCACCACCACTACTACTAACCACCAACCATCACTACCACCATCAGCATTGCTATTAACACCACCATCGCTATTACTGTTAATTGCC